>LJPH01000688.1:0-18772 GCA_001430925.1 Byssoonygena ceratinophila
GTCCCTGCGCCACCTGAAAGGTGCCCACCTGGGAGGGCTTGAGTCTCTGAAGCAATGATGATTAACTAGATTTAGCATGTAACTATTACATAACTAGTCCATCGAGTAATTTTGTCCATTTAACCAGACGCTTAGCTAGTTACTCTGTAGGTCACAATTTTCAACAACAAACTTGGGCCTTCAAGACATTTTTTGAAATGAATTATAAGTCCATTGTGAAGGTTAAATAGGCTGCTTTACAATTCTCTTGATGGGGCTAGCAGCGCCAAAGAAGTTAGTTGAGATAGTCAATTTAGTATCGCTGTTCCTAACTATAACTACAAATAGGCGGGCCAAAATTTCCCATGACCCGAACAATACCGCATGGTCCAGGTCAACCACTGGATTTGGCCACCGCATTATGAGTGCGCAGGGATGGACTCCCGGTAGCTTTCTAGGCGCACCTAATGCTGCTCACTCCTCCAGTTACACCGCTGCGAGCGCTTCGCATATACGAGTCATGCTGAAAGACGATACACTTGGTCTGGGTGCTCGCCCTCGGAATCCACTTGCACATGTTGAGCCTACAGGGCTAGATGCATTTCAAGATCTACTAGGTAGACTCAATGGAAAAAGCGAGGCGGAGCTAGTCCGAGAACAGTGCCGAAGGGAGGACATCAAACTACTAAGCTATGTGGAGAGAAGGTGGAAGTGCGTGACCTTTGTGCCGGGCGGACATCTGGTCAAGGAAGACCCGATAGAGGTCCTGGATGAATTGAAAGACAATGAAAAAGCTGATTCCAGCGACCACAAGGCGGACGGACCTGAAACAACGCAGAGGTGCTACAAAACGGAAAAGAGAAAAACGAAAACCTCACGCATAAGATCATACTCTTTTGAATTGGACGTAGGGAGCGATAATGCTACTCGAAACTCCGATGAAGAACCAGCCAATACGACATCGAGTGAGAACGAGTCACGCAGGAAGGAGAAGAAAGAGAAAAAGCAGAAGAAAAGGCAGTCGAAGAAGAGGAAATTGACTGAACCCAACACGGAAGGATTTGAACCGGAAATCGAAACCGGCGAGAAAAAATTCACCTTCAAGACAGAATCCACCGTCAATTCTCCTGAAGGACCTTACATCAAGCGAGAAAATGCATTCAAAGTTAAAGAACACCGACCATTGGGTCGGCAAGTCATACGCAGTCGCTATATACAGCAAAAGAAAATGGCGTTGATGGATGCTAAATCATTGAACGAGGTAAAATCCCCAACCTTGTATATCAACAATTATCTGACAGCCATAGATTTTTATGACGTCTTGAAGTCCTGGGGGCGGCATTTTCCTTGGTCTTGCAATTGCTTCCACTTGATAGCTTGTATCAAGTTCTTTTTCTTCTTTTCCTTAAGTTCCTTGTCAAGACTTGTGATGTGGTTATAGAACAAGCAGCTCAAATATCTAGAAATTTGTTTCCTTAACACGACCCAAAACAGCTTCACCTGAGCTTTTGTATCTGTTTAAGTTGACTTCACAATATTTGCTCCAAGCTAATAACATATACGCCTCTACATGTTTTCAGAGATATACACAATGCCACAAGCAGATCCAAGGCTTCCAGTCACACTCTTTGCTTTATGCCGTCAACTTTGAATATGAATACTGTTAATATCTAACCCACATGAGGTTCGTCGGTTATCTCCTCTTATTGCAAACAACCACAAAAAACATGTCAGAGATACATATCACTTTTCTTTCCATTTAGCACCCTAGTCCACAAGACACAAGCTTCCTTCCCTAGTCAGTATGGCTCAGCAAGGCTCTCCCTCTACTCTAAAAGGCCCGAGGCTTGCCAGATTTGAAGGCGACCTTGCCGAAAGCTTTTTGTCTTCTTCTATTTCAATTCCAAGCAGCAAGACTCAATCAAGTCCTGATTTGGTACACGCTACTCCTTTGACGGTAAGGCTACGCTCACATGTGGTTTATTTGGTCAAGCTGATGACAAGTTCTTCATTGGGGTTAGCCCCAGTTTGATAGACCCGGTTCGGCTACGAAATATGCTTTGAAGCAAGAGAGATTTCTGGCTGTTGCCGCGCGTGCCTTCCAAGAATCTGTGAAACTTCCTGAGGAACCACCACCTGCGGTATGGGCGCCGAACACTAGAATGCATTCATACTATGAATGGCTGCTTTACAGATTTGGCTCGGAACTTCGGGCCAGCCTCCGACGCCAGGGGGTTTTTGATTACTTGACTTTTCGGAACCAGTGGCTTCGTCACGGCAGAAGTATTACAGATCACATTCGGGCTGAATGGGGTTTGCATCCGCTTGGTTCAACTGCAGCGGTCAAAACAACCCTTAAGACGGAATACACTGAGGCTGCTGTTCTTGCTGTGGAAGCTACGGTCAAGTTTCCGACGATGCCTCCTCCAGAAGGATGGAAGGTTGGCGATAATCTCCATCCTTACTACGACACGATGCTTCGCAGATTTCATAATCATATGTGCGATATGCTGGAGACACATGGCGCTGGGTTGTTTCAAAGCAAAGCTGAAGCTACCGATGCCGTTGACAGTTACAAGGAATATATTATCCAGGAGTACCGGAAAACATGGATTCGGATGTTTGGTCTACCGGATCTTAAGATATTAATCAATGTAGACGAAAGCTAATACCAGCTCTTTCGCCGGACTACCCAGGTTTTGAGAGGTAGATTCTAATACCCTAGTTATGCCTTTTTTGTGGATCATCACCAGCGTCCGAGTTCACAATCTGTATGTACATACATACAAGCTGCATTATGCAGAATTTGGGCTTGCAACCACCCTGTCCTGATTGGATGAATTTCTTTTTGTGCACTTATTTGAGAAGATTCTGTGTGGCATGTGTGTTTACACAAGCACAACGAAGGTGATGCTGCTTTTCTATAGAGAAGACTTGGTGTTGAGATGCAACATTGCAAACATAATCTTTTCTTTCTGATTGGGAGATAGGGCTTGGATTTAGGCCAGGGGAAGGCTGGATTTGTGTACAAACTTAATATGCAGTCGCGTGGCTGCGTCGCTCAAGAGCCTTCCGTAATTCATAATAGAGTACGGAGTACGGAGTACTCCGTAGAGTAAAAGTATTACGATTTTCGGCGGGCATCTATAGGCTTTCGTCTTGGACCCCGCTGGGGTTAAGTAACCGTATGGTTACCCGGTCAAGTTTCCGGTATGGTCCACGGACCCTAGTTACCTTCCCGAGGGCTACCAGCCGGTAGAGTTACTCCTCACGTATTGATGACCTGGCTCGAGTTCCGTTGAACTGCTTTATGAAAAATGGCTCGCAAACAAAAGCCTCAAACCAGTTCCAAGAACCCCCCTATCAGAACGCAAAAATGCAATACTTCAATCAATGAATCAGACCCATCAGCTGAGCCTCCTCCTACTGCCACGGGAACTGATCTACTCAAAGTTCCCAGCAAACCTGTGAGCGGTTCATGATGGACACCCATTTGCATTCAAGGCCCCCAATTAACTGGGTTTTACCGTGATAGATTGAAAATGGTAATAGGGAGAACCGACGAAAACTCCAAGTCCAACACAAAGCTCGCGTCACAAAAGCGGAAATAGAAATCAAGGATTTACTTAGCTCGAGCAAACTGGCAGGGTAATTGTATACTCCTGCGCACATCTGCATCGGCTGCTAATTGCTCAATTGAAATAGCGCCGAATACCAAAAAGCACAGTTGAGCCGACTTTTAAGACTAGTGGAAAGGAAAGCAGAGATTGAAGCCAAGATTGCTGGCCATATACAATGTTTACACTGCCTCTATGAAACTATCAGCGAAGAGGCAAAGGCGGCGGGAACAATTAGATGCTCTGGGTTCTCCTAGGCTCACATTGATGATTTCAGGAATTACAGGTAGCGGAAACAGTAAAACTGCATCATTGTACAATTTGTACTGTGCATTTGAAATGTATTCAATCAGAGCCACATTTTAGCAGTTGAATCAGAGGAGAGCTTGATGAATTGCTGTTGTATGTCCATGATGTCATTGGGCTAACTACGGAGGTGTGGAACATAAGTCTTTGTATGTATGTACAAGTTGGCATTATAGGTACCTTATCCCGTGACCAAAACACATACAAATTCGCATCACGTGATGGTACCTATAATGCCCCGCTGTCCAATGGCTTGTACTCCGTACTGTTGCCTGAATACTGCCAAGAAGACTAAAATAACTAACTACAGAGTACGTCATCTGGGCTCATGCTCATGGAAAAGGAAACGTGCAACTGAAGGGACACTATTGACGAATAATTCTGGGGTTCAACAACCCTAGCAAGAGTACTCATAACTTGTGGTGTTCAACTCTTTATTATCAGGATCTCAGGATACATCCTTTAATTAATTCGATGCCGGATATAGACGTAATAGCGTCAGAACTGAATCGGATGCAAGGTAACGAGCATTATACACCAACGAGAAGATGCCCTGACGTGCCGCTGATAGGACAACGGCAAGTTGATGGGTGTGAAAGAGATAGTGTTCCAAGAGGGGGATCTATAAGCACCGAGGAGACTTGGCAAGATGGAGGGACAGAGTCGCTTAGATTTCGGAATAGCGGTGACTACTCCAATGGTCCAGAAGCTTCGCAGTCAATATGCGACCATAAGAACGCTGCAGATAATTTCCTTGTGGAATCATCAGACGCAGAGAATTCGTTTGGGTACGTATGCTACAACTCGTTGGAAGGGAGTCTATACATTATCTGACCTATACTCTAGACAAAAACCCAGAATTCGGTGGGCGCCTCTTCATATTAGCCCAAAACGGCGACTCCAGACCTTAGTGGTCCTATATCACACTGTTTCTATAGCTATATTCCTAACTGCGTTCTTCTTCTCTTGCGCGATACCATTGTTTTGGCCTCTCTTGCTGCCATACCTTATTTTTATATCTTTATTCTCAAAGGCCGCCACGGATGGCTCCCTGAAACGAAGAAGTCAGTTTCTGCGGTCCCTTAGAATTTGGACGTATTTCGCTGGATATTTTCCTGCGAAGCTCCATCGCTCCGAGGTTCTATCTCCAACAAGAAAATATATTTTTGGATACCATCCTCATGGAATTATATCTCATGGTGCATTTGCAGCCTTTGCCACCGAAGCACTTGGTTTTTCTGAACTCTTCCCTGGCATCACCAATACTTTGCTTACTTTGGACTCCAATTTCCGTCTACCTTTTTATCGCGACTATGCCCTCGCTATGGGTCTAGGAAGTGTGTCCCGCGAATCTTGCGAAAATCTCCTTTCGAAAGGCGGTCCAGATGGCGCTGGCATGGGCCGAGCAATCACCATTGTGGTAGGAGGTGCGCGCGAATCCCTCGATGCCCAGCCACACAAGATACGTCTGGTCTTAAAGCGGCGCAAAGGCTTTGTCAAACTTGCTATTCGCACAGGGGCAGACCTGGTTCCCGTTCTGGCGTTTGGGGAAAACGAACTATACCAGCAAGTTGCTTCAGACCAGCATCCCGTAATACATAGATTTCAGCTTCTTGTCAAGCGTACGATGGGATTCACGATCCCTCTTTTTCATGCTCGGGGTGTGTTCAACTACGATGTCGGATTGATGCCTTATCGAAGAGCGTTGAATGTGGTTGTTGGTAGACCAATTCCTGTGGTGCAACAATCTGATAGAAACAAGATTGATGATGTATATGTTGATGAATTGCATGCGAAATATGTTGCGGGGTTGCAGGCCTTATGGGAGGAATGGAAGGATACATTTGCAACAGAGAGGGCATCTGACTTGGAGATTAACTGATTTATCTTGGTTATATAAGGTTATCTGAGCTTGTTCCAACTTGCTTGCTGACACTTTTGATGGTTACTTTTGTTCTGTCAGAAGCATGTGCCAGTCTGATTGTAGAAAAGCACACTCCTCAAAGAAAAACCCCTTGAAGTTGTGCATGCCCTGCCACAAGCCGGTAGTATTGAGGGTACCACTCTGGCCTTGGTTTTTTTTGTGCTGGGTTAACAACCTCATGGTTGTGTTATCTAGCAGATCTGACTTGAATAATTATGTATCCAATCTTGCCGACGAGACCCTCTTGCCAAGGGCTAACCACAGGATACATTTATTCTGGGACGGACACTGATATATCGTTCATCACCAAATGAAACTCTGCCAATGTAGCGACCCATCCACGTTTTTCCACCTCTTTTGCGCAATGGCTTTCTCCCAACCAAGCATAACCCCCAACAGTCGACACGAAACACTGCTCACGCCGCATACTACTGCATCCGAGGAGCCAAGCACGGCAAGATCGAGTAAGTATGCGCGAGCGACAAGCTCACGTAACCGCAGCGCATTCCCGGGAGGTTGGAACCGAAATTCGTCATTGCCCGGAACAAAAGGACTATGGCCGGGAGCTTGCTTTGACAATGGCTGCTTTTTACCGCTGGATAAAGATGGCGAAGCGGGATATTTCGATGGTGGTGGGCTATCACTTAATATTGGCCGAGAAGAGGGAGAGCCCAGTGACCAGAACACATTGTTGAAAAAGCCACCTTCCCAGCCGCTGTTCGCATCCACGGACCGCTTTCGTCCGCTCGAAGCTGCGTCGAGGGTAGATTTGCTTATGAGGGAAATGAACGATTGAGCCTTCTGTGCATGTTTCAATTCCGCTGCAAAGTAAACATCTGGGTCATCGGAGGCGACGATGGTTGTACTCTTTTCAGATTTTGGGAAAGAGTGGGCGCCGAGGGACCGGATTGATTCTTCTGCTCCCCGTGCATATACATCTAGGGGGATGTAGGAGCCTTCGTATTGGAATTCCAAAGGATGACGATCTCCCCGACGGACGTGAATCCCTATTTGAATACCCTTGTTTTGAGTCCTTAGTTGCTTGAGACGCTTCTCATGGAATCCTTGGTCCTGCTCATTTAATTGAAAGAGATCCTCATACCCGGTTCGGAGAAGGGAAAAGATGGGCTTTTGTCGATCCACGCCAGTTTTATGACGACTCTCAAACCTTTTGTTGAAATTACTATCGAATATCCACCGGAAAGTAGATGGCGAAACTAGTAAATGACGCGCTTGCGAGGGGCATGGTATCCGTTGGGAAGGAGGTGGAGGACGACAGGCTGGCAATCGTGGGCCTTTGAAATACGTGGTATATTTGCCGTAAGCCCAATTTGAATCATCGATAAAAAAGGCTCTATCTTCTTCCTTAGCGAGCCCATACGCCATCCACAATCCCATCAATGCTGCTCCAAAGCCAGCATCATCCGACTGCAGTACAAAAGTCAGAGATTTCTTGCATAGGGGCAAATCAATGTTGTGACGCTCGAGCTGATCAAACCCGACCACAGATCCAGCAGACAATCGAGAAGAGACTGTGGTAGGGATAAGATGCTGTTCTTGCGCATCTGCGACGTCTATGAAGTTTTTATCCTGGTTGTGGAACCCATAGCGCTGGGCATCAGGAGCTCCAGATCTGGTAAGCGAAACATGAGCCGCCAAGTCGGCCGCTTCCATGCATACCCTTGAGTACTCGGAGGGGGACAGTGGCAAGGTGTGACCCGGTGGAATTGAGATTGTCCATCGGGTCCGTCCCTTTTTGTCCTTAACCATAACGGGCCCGGGCACATCTGGCAATACGTTGCTCTCAACGATTTCGTACGCGTCTCCCCCGTGAGATCGGTAAGAGATCACGGTGCTTTTAAGACGCCAGGATGGGAACATCATCCAAGTGGCAGCGAGGAAACAGCCTACTACTAGACCAATAAATCGCCATTTTTGGAGAACACGCGAACGGCAGGATTTGGGAGTACGACGTGGAAATAATGATGGAAGACTCGGTGACGGCAAAGGAGAGTCGATGAGCGGAACTCGTAAGGTTAGCGGAGCCAGCCGGATACTGCCCGCCGAGGGAGCCTTGCGGATACCCATCCTGTATGGGTCACGACGCGACGAAATAATCATCTTCTTGATGGTTTTGAGCGGCAATGGCACCCTGGACGGATTGACGCGAACCAGTAGCAACCAAACATAAAAATGTGAGGGCGCAATATCTCTTTGATTTGAACCAGAATATGAAGCTCCGGTTGCTAAGCGCGCAGGACGTAGTGAAGCCAAATATTCGACATGGATGACCCTAAAACTAAGGCAAAGAAACAAGCATCTGCATCAGAGCAAAACAAAGGATAGGCTATGGGCAAGGAGACCCAGACTCCTAATTGATAAACTGACCGAGCCTGCTAGGTTCTTCAAAAGCCACAACAGGTCAGAAAGGCCAGTTTACTCTGTAGAAATACTATAGAATGCAGAATAAAAATGCTGTTTTGGCAGAAGGAGAGGCCACACAAAGGAGTGACTTGTGACCGGGGTATCAAAAAGAATAAGCTCCTTCCAGAGGATTGAAGTTGTGAGGAAAAGAAGGGTTTTCTTGTGATGATCAGCCCATCAGATCAACCTCGAGGCACAACAAGATGGAACCTACAGAAGCCGTGAATAATACCCCACAGAGGTTTTGATTCTTGGGCCAGCAACAAGAGAGAAGAGTCAAAATAGTGCAAGGCAAGGGATGGATCACATCATAATGAAGAATAAAGCAAAGAACGGACAAGAAGATAAGATAGGGAGGGGGGGAGAGGGAGAGAGAAAGGATTCAACAGTTGTGATCGACCAGCGACTGACGTCAGGCAACACACAAGAGTTGCAGAGGGAATTGTCACTGTGCAATCTGCAGGCTCCATGCTTTAACCATCCCAGTGAATTTTGACACCCGGGATGAGGTGGTGATGTCGTTCAGATGTGATTTGTTCTTGGGTTGTTTCATGTTGGTTTCAAGACGCGCGCTAGCTGACTAGTCAGCAAGCAGTTTGGTGGCCAAATGAAGATCGTCACTTCAGTCTGCCGATCCCACTGCGGGATTTATATTTGATGTTGGTGATTATCACACACAAGAAGTGGGAAACATACGGAGTGCACAGACTACGTAGTTAGTTCCAACTCACAGAACACATAGTACAGCAAGCATGAAGAGACACACTTTACCTACAGAGCACATCATTCACCTTCCTCTCTCTTTTCTTTTTCCTTTCTTTTCCTTTCTTTGTGTTCCTTACAGTTCAGATGGATGGACAGTTGTTCAGTCCCGTACACTCGAACATCCACACTCAAAGAATGTTTAATGCCCCAAAGAAGAGATGGAAATAACTATTGTTGGCATAGAGCCTCTCTAACTCTGTGATTTCCACACAAAAAAAAAAAAAAAAAGAGTACACAGGAATAAAAAGACATCAATAACTGAAGAGACATATTGAAACAAAATACCACCTTTTTCAACACAGAGAGCACATCAAAAAGGGATGATAAGTAGAGACACAAAAATTCATAAATGGCCAATCAAAGAAACACAAACAGCCTCGGGGCTTCAAGCTACATAAGTATATACATCAAACAAATATAATGGGTATCACAGTTCAACAAACTTACGATTCAAGAATATCCCCTCCACATAACAACATCATGAATTTGCCCGAGGGAACAATTGTAAATCTTGAACAATGTTGAAAACAAGGGAGACAAAAGAGTCATTGTATGTGGAAGGGGGTCATGGCAACCAGTCCAGAAAAAGAGAGCTTCAAGAAAGCAAACGGGTGGGTAGCCGATTTCGAAACTCATGTCGACGTATCACCCGCCACTATGCCCTGGAGCGAAACTGCCGTTTTTTCAAGCGTGGGAGGCGTGTTAGGAGGAGGTGGGCTTGTGGCTCCCGAAGGTGTTTCCCTTCGCAATCCGTTGGCCAGCCGGACGCTTCCTCTGACGCCCTTGACCAGATGACCACTCTCAACTCGGTCTTGAATCATCTCATCGAGCATTCGAGACATCTCGTCCACGCTTCTTCTTTTCTTGTCGCTGGCATCTTTTTCAGCGACTCTTGCCGGTGACAAGAGCTTTACCGGGCTAACTGTACCCGTAGGGCTAACCACCACACTGCTGCTGCTCTCAAAGCTTTGATGTTTCGGTATATGGACGCGAAATGGAATGCATGGGGGTTTTGGAGGGTCTGGCGGTAAAGACTCAGCTGCCAATTGCGCTATCTCACGCTGACGTGCGGCAGAACGGAGTGCGGCTACCATTCGATCTTTGTCGTCTAATTGAAGCCGCAAGTCTGCTATCTCCATGTCCTTATCACGGAGTAAGGCTGCAACCTCGGGGTCACTGGGTGATGTTCCACCGGCTTTGAGCTGAGACAAGCCTACCGACATCCGAGAGTGACTTGAACGTCGTGCTTGCAGTAGCCTTCGTTCTAGGGTCGATATGTAACGGTTCTTGTCTGCCAGGTCCGCTTGTAGGGCATTGATTTGTGCCTGTCGGCTTGCGGTACCATCTGCAAAATCCCCAATAGTATCTTCTTCGTAGTCACCACCACCAAACGGCGGGTATTGATCGTGAAGTGCTCCGCCGCTGCTCTTGGCGGATTTCGTCGACCCCGACCGATGTAGTTGCAAGTTACCAAGGGCGGAATGAGACCCCGATGAGCGGAGCGACCTTGCATCAAACCCTCGTGACTGTGGAAAACCCACTACTGAAAAGTTTCCACTGACATTCACGCCCGTGGATTTTGAACACAGAATTAAACGATTGAGATGTTCGATCCGTTCTTTCAATGCAGTCCTTGCCAGTTGCATTTCCAGCATCTGTTCCTCATGACGTGTTTCCGCTTCCTTTTCGGATCTCCTCTCCTCAAGCCTTGTTTCCTGGTCAACATGCGATTTCGCCTGCTTATCGAGCTGTGATCGAAGTGTCTGGATTTCCATGCGGTATCGTTCTAGAAGGACTCGACTACCTGCATCCCCAGAAGCACCACCGAAAGCTTCCTCCGCGCGTTTTGCATGGCTGACAATATTGTTTTTTGCTCTGGCGGCAAATTTTAGAGTGTTTAACGTTTCATTCGTGTGTGTATTAGCGGCCGCAGCGCTTCCCGTTGAGCCTATTTGAATTGTGCAGAGAATACTGACTAATGAGTTTCCTGACAATGCGGGCTGTAACAGTCGGGTAAGTTTGCTGTCTCGATATGGCAAATGCTTTCCATCGCGATCTGACTGGCTTGCCGATTTATCTTTCTCACCAGAAAGCCTGCCTATAACTGTACCGAGAGTAAGTAAGCTTTTGTTAATATGCGCGCCTTCAGTTCTCCTTTCTTTACTTTCAGCTGCACGCTCCGAACCAGCCAAATCAATTAAACTGAGTGTTGAGACGCGTACGCCTCCAGGAACTAGGCCTGTGCGCCTCTCATGAGTTGTGTTGGAGCTTGACGATCGCTCGCGGCTTTCCACCACGATTTGAACCACGGCATGACTCCGTGAACTACGGGCGTTAAATTGGGTACTTCCTGTCCTCCTGGCATGGTCGCCTCTCGCAATCACCCTCAGTAGCTGCGTCGGGCTCTGTACTATTTCTTCTTTCAAGGGTGTCGCATAGACGCCTCGCTTGCTATCCTCTCGCAGCTTGATCTCCTCTTGCTGTGCTCCGACTGGTCCGATGCCAGCGGACGGCGGGGACGAGAGAAGATCATGAATTCGCTCGTTATAGATCTCCAAATAGCTCACTCGCAGGAGGAATTCGCGATGCGGTGTTTCGCGGATGTACGAGAAAATATCAGTGATCGCTAACGGTATGACCCCAGGGGATGAAGCTGTTCCCTGCATTGAAAAGGTCTTGCCAGTACCGGTCATTCCATATGCAAAAACAGTTCCATGGTAGCCTTCCATTACTCGGCGAACCAGTCGCTTGGCGCATGAATCGTAGACCTTGGCGTTGTTGTCATGAGTTGCGAAAACATTATCTGCGATTCTCAGTCAGTTTGCATGCAAGAGACTATATATATCCGAAATGGTCCCCCGAGAAGCCAAGCCGGTGCTGTGAGAGTGGCATACCATAGAAGTAGTCACCCCCTTCTCTCCCACGGTAGGAGACTAGAGACCTCCGCCCGTCTACCAGCCACTCGCCTTCTGTCTTGCTGTCATCATTGTTCGCCGAATCCGGCCGAACTCTTACACTGACAATAACATTCCCTTTTCCTTCTTTGAAGTTCGAGTTGCGCTTGCTGGAACTATGCCGTGCAATTGGCTCGTCCCGTCCCCTTCGACCGCTGTCATCGCAATCGTCAAAAGTGGTCGCACTGGTGGAGTAGGTCGATCCTTGGGCTGAAGAGCTCCTGCTTGGGGTCGGCGACTGGATCGCGGATGGTGCTTCTGGATTTCGGGTAGATTTAAAATAGGGAATCGAGTTGCCTTCTCCACTACTGTCAAAAAGAGTCGGAGTCCTAGGGCTTTTGGGAGCATTCGTGACTCCTATACTGATCCTGTGAGGTTTCTTTGACCTCAAGTTCCCCGACGGCGCGACAGAACTGGATATCCTTGAATTTGCAGCAGGAAGGTTGGATAGCGAGGAGGAACTCGAAGTGAAGGATGGCCGTCCGGCCAGTTTCGGAGGATGAGGAAAAGCGGCAACACTTACCGCTCGGCGCAGTACCTTCTCGGGGCTGTTTGAAGCATAACCCATGGACGGTGATCTTCCTGCGACATTAAAAGAGTTGGATGTAGGGGACGGGATAGTGGAGTTTGCTGATGTCTTCAGGGACGAAGGAGCGCGTAGTTTAGCCAAAGGTGCATTGGCGCTTGGGATTCTGAGGTCAGGAAATCCTAGTTGATTTCTTTTTGGTTTCGCCGTGGGTAGAGGCGGAAGCACTGACGAGGGAGGGTTGGTTGTCGGGCGCGACGATTGCGGCGTTGTCGAAGTCATCTTTCAGGCATCTATGGAGGCATGAGTTATGGGTGGGAAGGTGTCGGTTCATTGGGAGTGCGCATATTGTAAGGGATAGTTGGAAATGTAGACTTCCGTACAGTACATAACATGAAAAGAAACCGTTGAAACTTAAGGAGTGACAGTCTTTTGTGAGTAGGTACGGAGTAAGTAGTTACAAAATAGATAGTAACCTCTTTACTGAAGTCAATCAGCTATCTTGTGGGGAGAAAGTGAAAGTGGATTTCTATTCATAGGAACCATAATCATAAATAAAAATGACACGGAGAATAATAGTATAGTAAAGACTGACCAGCAAGCTCCAAAGTGGGAGATGAAGAAGCTTCATGTCATGGCTTCAAAAACAATTTGGGCATTAATTTGGTCTTCAGGAATCAGGAGGAGGTAACTAGTTCAGGGGGTGAGCGACCTCAGGACCAGGATCGTCAACAGCCATTCCTTTGGCCTGATTGGCCTGGGTCTCTGCCATGGTTACATAACTAAGCAGTGGCTGACTAAGTAGCCAACTGGTGGAGGGGATGCGGACCTCTGGTTGGTTGGATAGTGACAAGGCAATACGTATTACATAACACACATACCACGATTAGTCGCCGCGGATTACATAAACCGCGTAACTTGAAAGCTCCCAACTGCTCTTATCGTGTGACACTCCAGAGTAGTTATCTGCTCGTTAATTAACTACCTGTCGAAGCCTCCACGGGGTGACGGGTCTACCTAGTTATCAGCGAAACGCCAGCTCCTTGCTGTCTTCCTCTAGGCAATTCAATATCTACCCCGGGGTCCTCGACGATAATCATTCTGCACTATGTGAGTGAGAGCTCCTATCTACTGGGGAAATGTTCACTGACACGCCCAGGTTTGAGAAGTCACTTTACGACCTCATACGAGGTCTCCGAAATCACAAGGGCAGCGAGGGCGAATACATTCAGAACAGCTTACGAGAATGCCGAATAGAAATAAAATCGCAAGATATGGGTTAGTTTTATTTTTCTCCTTCGGAGGCTCAAGAACATTGTTTGCTCATCTTACTCCAAAGACAAGAAAGCGACCGCCCTTCTTAAATTGATATATTTTGAGATGTTCGGATACGATATGTCATGGGCGGCGTTTCATGTTCTGGAAGTGATGTCTTCACAACATTATCTTCAAAAGAGAGTTGGATATCTTGGAGCTGTGCAAAGTTTCCGACCCGATACAGAGGTCTTAATGTTAACTACCAATCTGTTGAAAAAGGTCGTGACACTAAAACCGCATGTTATCTGTACTGGATACATAGCTAAATACATGCTGCTCAGGATATTGTCTCCCCGCTCGTGCCGACAATGTCGTTGCCTCTCTTGGCCCTCCCCCACATCATATCTCCATCTCTTGCCCTGTCGCTTCTCTCCGACTTGCTACCCCGTTTCTCACATTCTCACCCATCTGTGCGGAAGAAGTCCGTTGTTAACCTCTACCGGCTTTCTCTCGTATACCCGGAAGCACTACGGCTCGCGTGGCCGAAGATTAAGGAGCGTTTGATGGACGAACAGGAAGATAGCAGTGTAACCGCAGCCGTGATAAATGTCGTGTGCGAACTTGGTTGGAGGAGGCCCCAAGATTTCCTACCTCTTGCACCGAGATTGTTTGCCTTACTAGTAGATGGCGGCAACAATTGGATGGCGATCAAGATAATTAAGCTCGTAAGTCTTGCATGAAAAAGAATTTGATCAAGCGCTGACGTGCTAGTTCGCTTCGTTAACGCCCCTGGAGCCGCGCCTCGTTCGCAAACTCATTCGGCCCCTCACGACCATTATTCAAACAACATCCGCCATGTCCCTTCTTTGCGAGTGTATCAACGGAGTCATTCAGGGTGGAATACTTGAAGGTTCAGAAGGCGTCCAAGAAGGAGAAGCCATTGCGCACTTGTGCGTTGAAAAGCTTCGAGGGATGCTTGTTCTAGGAGAGGATCCGAACTGTAAGCCCGAAGACATCGCCACTTAACAGGTTAGCCCCAACTGACTACATTCAAGTGAAATATGTTGCCCTGCTAGCTTTCAACAGAATAGTTCTTTCGCACCCGACGCTTGTTTCACAGCAGCAGAACGTAATTATGGACTGCTTGGATGATAACGATGTATCAATTCGATTGCAGGCCCTACAGCTTGTATCGGGGATGGTGACCAGCGAAAATCTACAGCCTGTGGTTGATCGACTGATAACGCAGCTTCGTGCCTCTCCCCTTCTCGACACTACTGTAGCAACATTGCCCCTTGAACTGAAACCCTCTGCGGACATCGAAGGGGAAGACCCCGAAGAACCTTTAGAGGCGGCCAGCAAGAGACAGGATGTCGTGCTTGCTCTTCCAACTGATTATCGCATAGAAGTTCTTAAGCGGATTTTAGATGTGTGCTCTCGGAATACTTACTCAGCCATCGTCGATTTTGACTGGTATGTCGATGTTTTGGTCCAACTCATAAGTCTAATTCCACCTTCGAACGAATCCCGAAAACATGCTTCTATGAAGCCAGGGGAAGTTTTGGAGGAGACAGACGACCTCGCAGCGTGGATAGGATCCGAATTTCGCAACGTTGCTGTTCGAGTCAAAACCGCGAGACTCAAGGCTACGCGTGCTGCCGAGTCTTTGGTCTTAGTTGACAATCGCTCAACCATGTTTCCGGTCACAGCAAACTCCGGAATCCCAGTACTGGAATCTGCATCCTGGGTAGCAGGCGAATTTTCCGAGTATCTTCTTGTGCCGGAGAAGGCGCTGTTTTCATTGTCTCATCCGTCAAGTCTTAACTTGCCGCCTAGGGTTTTGTCTTCGTATCTTCAAGCCATTCCTAAAGTTTTTGTTCATCTATCAACAAGCTCCCGTGCATGGAACTTGGAAAAACAGAGAGAATTGTCAAGTTTACTAACACATATTGTGCACTTTTTAGACAAGCTCTCTTCACATCCCGATTTGGACGTGCAGGAGCGCGCAATTGAATTTCTGGAGCTCTTTCGCTTAACTACAGAAGCAGTTTCCAAGGCAAAGATTGAAACAGACGAGAAACCCTTACTTTTAACTTCAGCCATCCCTAGCTTATTCTCTGGCTTAGATCTCAACCCAGTTGCTGCAGATGCGCAAAAGAAAGTACCAGTACCAGGCGTCTTGGATTTGGATGCACCCCTCAATGAGAGATTACCGCATATATTAAATGAATCGGAGAACGGTTACCTTGGCCTCTGTGTCCAAAAGAATGACATTAATTATTTTTATCACGCACAGTTGTCTTCTCCGAGCGGCAAACCGCTCTTGCAAGAGACTCCGGCACCGGCCAAATCGCAATCTACGTCATATCAAAACCTAGCGGATGATCTTGTTGATACTGCAGCGGTCGCTAAAAGACGAGCGGAACGGAAAGAACGGAATAAAGATGACCCATTCTATATCTGGCAGAATGAGGGTTCGGGATCATCCACTCCGTTGCACCAAGCAGTGTACAAAGCTGGCGATGAGAGCCTTGACATCGATTCAATCCCAATAGTTGACCTAGCTCTGGAGAAAGAAGGTGCACAAATGCTCGACGCGCAGCAGACGTCTAGGGCTCGTAATAGACGGGAAAACATTGAAATCATAGCCGACGAAACGATTGACGTAGATGAGGTCCCACCCGACAGCAAAGGCAGCTTGCTTCCTCGGACAATGAGAGCGAGGAAGCCACTACTTGAAGTCGATTCCAGCGGGCTTGGCTGTCTACCGTTAGAAGAAAGGAACGGAGCAAGTGACAATATCAATAACCTGGCGCACAAAGAACTTGAAGCGGAAGAAATGGCTGAAGCTATGGCCAGGATCGAGCGGGCTCGGTTAGAAATGCAACGGCTTTCTGAACGCATACATGTTGGCAGAGACATACCGCCGGAAGGCAATTTGGTGAAGCGGAAAAAGAAGAAGAAAGTCTCCGAGTCGAAGAAAAAGGACAGCAAGGAGTCATCCCATAAAGAGGATACAAACCAGGACGAGGTGGCAGGGGCCAAAAAGAAGAAGAAAAAGAAGGGACAAACGATGAAGGATCCTCTTTCAATGCCAAGTGAGGCGAGCTGAGTAGGCAAAATTTGTGCTTAAGTGTACAGAGTACATTGCAACTAATTTCAGAAAATGGCATGTTACTTGAGAACAAATTTACTGTTTGCATTTGAAGCTCTTATGACCTGATATCCTTTGCTGGCGAGAGGCGTACGTGAAAACTTATAGTTGGCGAAGGCTTAACTAGATGTTTCACAAGATCATGCTGACAAAAGAAAGAATAAACCAATGTTTGAGATGAATTCCTAGCAAGAAAATGCATTTTGACAAGGATGTTGAAGCCAATTGGAATGGAAGGAAATAAGGAGTACGGAGTACAGCATCAGTATCAACTTGTCCATCGACTGATGAATGAGGATATCAAACCCCATAATTCTGGGATAACCCGTGATAGCTCAAATAGAAGACCACCACCCACGACGAAAGCAAGTATAACTGGGAGAAGACACCATCAATTATATGTTTGGAAGGAAGGGCTAAATTATGGGGGTGCTAAAGGTTGGAATCGACATACCAACCCAGCCCATTGAGACGGGCGCCTTTGACTTTATCTTTGGTTTGGATATGCTCTCTGGCTTGCCGCGCTTCGCGGTTTCATGTTTGGCGTATTTTTCATTCGCTCTCCGTTGCTGTGGGGTTTGCGCCTGCAGCATCAAAAATTTCTCAGTCTCGGTCCAAATCATTAGGGGGAGGGGGGTTTGGGAGTGCGTGAAGCAATATACCATTGCGATGGAGGTAAATCAGCCTGTCCGTATTCAAGCCAGCCCTTTTAGACTCAGTGCTTCGCTTTGCACCAATGTCGAAACGGGGATATCAGGCGATGACTTATGTATTCAAGGATTGACTCGAGAAGCGTATCCTGAAAAGGAGAACTGGCCAGTTGTCCTTCCGGGAGCCTCAGAACATTTCATGGATAAGCTCTCTCCAAAAGATTTAGCGACGGACCATGGATTATACGGCCACTTGGGTCGACTGCCTGAAAAGATCGAGGTGCGTGTTTGGGCGTTTATTGGAGAAAAACGAGGTATAGCAACAAATTGCAGCCTGCAATTCAAGTCAAGAAGATAAATTGCTAAGATCGATGATGTTTGTGCCAATTGATTACCCCCTGTTCGAGCATCGTGGCTCTGTACGGAGGACACTAGGCACCATACGATACAGTACACATACATACAAACATACGAGAGCAAGGGTTAGATGTCAATTATGTATGTTTTCTAACTTGGAGTTCACATACTCTTGGCGCAGTTTTATTCATGCTGTGATTGGCCTGTGTTTTACCCCATCAAAATATCTAACTTGGTGATCTGGCCTGGCAGAATCCTGTAGTTACCACACCAAAACTAGAGCTTGGTGATGAAGATTGGCAGAATGATTTCTTATGTAAGTCACTGATTCTCTGAGCAGTGAGGATTGGTAATATATTATTTATTTGTTTTTTGGATTTTATTTATTTCTGCTGTTGTACATAATGTTCTTTTATTCTTTCAGTTTTCAGATTTTTGTCTTCACCATCAATTCTCTATAAAGATTCAGTATTTTTTCTTCAAGATGAGTTTTCTTTATCTTTCTTTTTCTCTTTTTTCATGTTACTGTCATGAAATATCTGACTGTGCTTCAGTTCTGCATTCTTTATGATTTTCAGCTTCTGCTGAAGATTCAGAAAAAGTATTATTCATTCTGTTTTTTTTTTTCTTATTCTGTTTTTTGTTCTGCTTCATGTTCTGTTTCACATTCTGTTTCACATTCTGCTTTTTATTATACTTTCTTCTCTGTTGATTTTATCTTCTTGTTTTTGTATTTATTACCAGAATTATTCTCTGATTTCTTCAGTTCAGTTTGTTCTGCTTCATGTTCTGTTTCACATTCTGTTTCACATTCTGCTTTTTATTATACTTTCTTCTCTGTTGATTTTATCTTCTTGTT
>LJPH01000709.1:0-11874 GCA_001430925.1 Byssoonygena ceratinophila
AGAGAACACACTAACCACTTAGAGTTAGGGTGCCACAACACATACCCCTCAAAGTGTTATTTAATATGGAAAATCACCATTGTTGGGTGGTAAAAATTGTTGAATCATCAGAAATATTAATCAGCAAGCTGTCTAGCTCTGTCTGGCTTGCTTCAGTAGATTCAAGCCACTTTTGTGACACAGAATTAGCTGACTAACACCTCCACAGAAGAGCTTGAGGCAAAAACACACTAAAATCTTGATTATGTCAGATCCACACCCAAAAATCTCTTCATTTCTGATTTTTATCACAATCCAACATTCCACATTATAAATCATCAACAGATCATTAACAGATCATCAAGATAAGTGTTAAATACTAAGAAAATAAGTACAGTTACTAATAATACTTGATAGATTCTGTTCTCATTCTGATACTCAAGTTTTTGCATCAGAAACAAGTAAATTTCAGAGATTTTATGAATATTATTCAGAAAGTGTGACATGAAAAAATCTGCCAGAAAATCAAACATAATTATTATATCACCATCCACTAGTCTTTTTTGATTTTTTATTATATATGTCAGAAATAGGAAATGTGATATAGAATAACTGACATATGATAAAAATATGATATAAGTTAATTTATGATTAATTCTTGATAATTTTGGTATTCTGTAATTCATCTGTAACTTCCAAGAGTGTAACATAAAAACTATTTTTAGAACTTTTTTCCTCAAGCTCTTTTATGGAGTTATTTGTCAGCAAACAGAGCTATACTCTTTAGAGTTAGATTCTGTGCCACTGTAGGTGAGAAGAACTTGAGCCTCTGAAGCAACTGCCTGGCTTGCTTCAGAGACTCAAGCTCTTCTCATCTATGATAGCACAGAATTTAACTCTAAAAAGTATAGCTCTGTTTGCTGACAAACAACTCTGTAGAAGAACTTGAGAAAAAAAGTTCTAAAAATAATCTTTATGTCATATTTTTGAGAATTACAGATGAATTACAAGATACCAAAGTCATCAAAAATTAATCATAAATTAATTTATATCATATTTCTATCATATGTCAGTCATTCTATATCACATTTCCTATCTCCAACACATATAATAAAAGATTAAAAAAGACTGATGAATGATGATATAGTAATTGTGCTTGATTCTTCAGTAAATTTTTTCATGTCACATTTTCTGAATGATATTTATAAAATCTCTGAAATTCACTTGTTTCTGATGTGAAGACTTGAGTATCAGAATGAGAACAGAATCTATCAAATTTCTGCTGTAAGATTCTCTAGATCTAGTTAATAATAAAACTGTTGAAATTTCTTCTTCAGAAAAATCTTTATTAATTTATTAATTATCATGTTATTTATCAGAATATACACAACTTGAATTTATCTTTCAAGAGCTTTCTGCCAAAATCAGTAATTATGAATATCAACATGATGAAGCTTGATTTATAAACAGATAATATCTGCATTCACAAAATTTATCATCTGCATGTTGTTGTATTGAATTATGATCTGAAATTCATTCATCTATAAATTTAATTCAGTCAGTAAATAAGAAACATACTGATTTTCTTTGTGCCTGGCTTGGAGTCTGAAGCAAGCCCACAAAGTGGGCAGTCGAGAACTGGTAACTAACTATGAGAGGTTTGATAATTCCAGTTATAAATCCACTTTACAACAACTTGCAGCCTATTTTCCTGTTCTTCTCTGTGCTTTCAGTTAGCTACCTTGTTGGTTTCCTTTCACAAGTAAGTGCTTGTTTGTGTTCTACCCTTGTCTGTCTGATCTGTTCTTATCAATATCTGCAACCACAATTTTATGCTCACATTTTACAATCTTTGATAGTGACTCGATCTCACAAACTTAATGACCGGGATCACACAGGCGAAGAGTCCCTGCCTCGCTATTTTGCAAAAAGCGGATTTGTCGATGCTGACCCGAAGAAGACAAAGAAAGATGGCGGCGGCAAGGCTAATTGGTGAGTTACCATGCTGAGAACTTTCACTCTCCTTGCTGATACCACCTTCGACAATCAAGGGGCCGCTCTGGCGAGGAGGTACATGATTATGGCTATACTTTCGCAAATGCTCGGCGTCGCTCCAATAGTAGTAACCATGGATTGGAGGACTTCAAAACTAAATTTGAGACCATTGAACGTGACACTGTCTTCGAAGAGGACACCCAGGGGAAAGAAACAAAGGATGATATCAAGAATACTGAAGGCAACAACCTCAGAAATGGCAGTAATGCAGGTGGTTTAGGCTCGGAACTTAAGAAGTAGACAACAAAAGTGGGTGTTCTTGTCTGGTTATACTTTTTAAGGCTATTTGCCCTCTACATGCTGATGATCTCAAAAAACCTAGATTATATAAGGTGCTGATGAAACAAAGGTTTTAACCCCAAAATGATGAGGTACTTTGTAGACAATTTGTGTATTTTTTATCCTAGAGGTAGAACAACTCAGCTATCTGTTTTTGAGTTGTAGTTGCTTCAGAAATACCTCAAGCATAAATACTTTCAATCAAAGTAACATACCAGATTATTTCATTAAAATTATTGATGGAACAGTCTATAATTTTCTGAAAAAGTAAATGTATGCAAACTGCTTCATCTCCTCAATGTCACCACCCTCAACAACCTTTTCATCATTGAAGAGAACCCATTGGTCATGCATATTAGTGGGAACTTGTTTTCGAACAAATGCAACATAGTGCCTAGTGATATCAGATTAACAGGTCTTTTCAGCATATGTGTGGCCACTCACCCTGTATGAACTGAGGCACCTTTGTGGCAAATTATGGAATGTAATTGATAACAAGCAGGCATGTCACTTGATCCTTGAAATTCCACAGATCCGCTAACCAGTTGACTTTCCCTGCTGAAATCATCAGGATGATTCAATGCCCAATCAAGTGCCCTGTTGATATCTCCAGTAGTATCGTGAAGTGCTTGCTGGGCCTTGAAGCGATCAATTCCCATGTCAACTAGCTGAGCAATTTTTTCCTCATCTTGCTCCGAACAACGACTACTGCCACTGCAAGGCTTTGTGAGAACAACTTCTTCATCAATGTCTGGATCGTCCATATGTGCGAACAGCCAATTCAACGCAGAGTCCGCGTCTGTGTTTCCCGTGGCGTAGAGCGCTTTCATGATTCGGATGTCCGGAAATCCCATCCTGAGAAGCATGTTAACTGCTTCTGCATTAGGTTGAAATTCATCATATTTCGAGGGTTCATCCTGCAGCAGCGTTTCGCCCGCCTGAGCCCCCGGTGAGAAATACTGGCTCAGATCAATAGGTTCATCGGTCACCTCAACTGGAATATCAAGTTTAGTTGGCACCCAGTTGATTAGTTCAAAACGCCTTGCGTTGACTAGCAGATTTTGGGGAAATGTTTTGAAAAGTGATCGCTTTTGAAAACCCTTCTTGCTTCCGCAGCCGGAACAAGTTAACTCGACAACTTCTTCCGCAGTGAAGATATCAAGGCACTCTTTGAACGAGACACTTTCAAATTCCAACATTTCCGACTTTTCATTACTGTCCTGGCCATCGGTGGTAGTGTTTTCTTTCGAGCGGCGAACCGGAACCGGGACAGAAATGTTATCTTGCTCGTCAATTTTATATCGTACCCCACCACATGATAAGCACTGCAACCGCTGCTCCAATGCGAAACGAAAAGATGTCACTGGGTTCGGAGGATCAGAATGTTTGTGAAGATTAATAAGCTTAAAAAGGTGTAGGAGAAGTTCAAAGGCATCTTGCTGACGCATCGTAGAAAATTCCTCATGGCCGCGGCCAATCAAATGTTTTAACATTCCTGGAGATAGCCCCCTTTGATAAGGTAGGTCCTGAGAACCTGTGTGAGCTACCATATCCGAATCCGGGATAGAGTAGCGCCCGGAAATAAGACCATCTGCCATTTTCCTCAATTGAGTTTCGATATCCCCAGCAGGAAGGGGGACTACAGGCAGAGGTTCTTGTGATTTGAAATATCGGTCTTCAAATTCCGGCAACGAAAATAGGCACTGAAGAGCACTGGCAAGGTAGCAACTATTGCCGAGATTTCGCAAGCCAGTGAGACCTGGCCCAGAAACAGGTTTCAGATCATTCCCATCATTTGAGGTCATTGTAAACTCCCAATTAAGATTGTGCTCAATCTGCATTTCCGTCAGGCTCTTCTCTGTCTTTTTTTGTTCCCTGATCATAATCCCCCAATGCGCCAAGTGCAAAGTAAGATCCGGGTCAATCCTTTCTTCATTGCAAGCATAACAAAATACGTCCGCAGAACCCTCGGGAGTAATCGAATTCAACTTGACTGAAACAGAGTGCGATGAATTGGAGGCATGCGCAAGTGCATGAGAGTTACCCCCCACACCCCCAAACTGGCTGCGACCACAGCCAATGTTTCCGCATTGTAAACAAAGCCAGAGGTTTTCTCTCAGCGAACATTGTGAACATTTGGACAACTCTGCGGTACCCTTAGGATGACTTTCCATGGAGCAGCAAGTGGGGAATCAATATACGTACGTTCAGCTTGCATTGAACTATTATCATCCTGGATGAGGCATAAAACATGGTCGCACGATGTAAGTTCAAGTTCCCATGCTTTAACCTCTTCTTTTCGAGAGAATGTGAGTGCATTCATAACCCCATCTGCTACCTCCTGCAGCTTCGGAGTAGAAGAGATATCAATATCATTATGACAGTCATAACATATCACCTTTGTAACAGTGTTATAA
The DNA here is from genome assembly GCA_001430925.1 of Byssoonygena ceratinophila. Taxonomy (NCBI): domain Eukaryota; kingdom Fungi; phylum Ascomycota; class Eurotiomycetes; order Onygenales; family Onygenaceae; genus Byssoonygena; species Byssoonygena ceratinophila. The sequence continues at coordinate 4,731 of LJPH01000709.1, forward strand.
TGGTTTTCTTCGACCATGGGGATGATTGCCAACTTTGACATTTTGGGCGGAGGTTCATCGCGCTTTTAGTCATAAATATTAGTCAAAATTGGCATGACGGAGCCAGGTATAAAGAGATATGTATAAACTGGGAAGCAAGGTAAGACCTGTACTAAATTGCGTGTTCTTTTAATATTCAACGCCAACGGATGCCCACAACGAGCGCCGTGGAGTGCCGCATGATCTCTGTCCCCTGTACAGCCGCCGTTAAAGCAACTGAGGCAGACATTTAGCCCGGAAGGATCATCCTTTAATATTGATGAGCCAAAAGAAACGAAAAGTGATTGCTGGAAGTTGGGCATACTATGGAGTCAAAGCACTGAGTGCAATCTTCTCGGTAAACGGATTCCCTGCTGCTCGGAGGCCTAAGGTCAGCAGCAACCACATGCAAGCACACCATGTTGATTCGAGTATTTAAAGACAAAATAATGATCCGAGAAGAATTTGATGACGGGAAGGCTTGGGCTGCTTGATAGAGGATTGTCAGAAATCTTGAATATGAAATATTGAGATGGTTCTGATGTTGCCACAGTTAACTCAGACCTTCCTCGTTGATTCGGAATTCAAGCACGCGTTCTGCCAAGAAATATACTAACTGTAAATAGAGTAGCTTATAACCTAAATCCCAATTAGGAAATTGACTTCCTCATCTGAGGAATGTCTGAGCCGTTTGTGCAGAATTTTGGTGAGTCCCCGTTTCGCACGGACTTACGGAGTAGTTGTTTTCAAATTTGAGAAATCTCAGCCTTTTCTACCCAAATTTGACCCACGAATCAATTTCTAGGCTCCTAGGAACCCTACGTACTTGTTGAATCAATTCCTAGGCTACTAGGAATCTACGTGCTTGTTGAATCAATTGCGAATCAGTTCCTAGGTGAGTACATGTTGAATTGCCATCGGTTCCCATTGCTTACACATTCAAATCTCACTAGATTCCTATCACTTATACGTTCAATTCCTATACGTTCGATTCCTATACATTCGATTCCTATACGTTCAATTCCTAGATGCCTAGGATCCTACACACACGAATCTCACTAGATCCCTAGGATCCTACACACGAATCTCACTAGATTCCTATCACTTATACATTCGATTCCTAGATCCCTAGGATCCTATACACCACAAATCAGATTTTTCTATTTTTAGTAGCTAGCACCCAAAAAATCTACCTTTCCAGTGTTCCTTAGCAGGTCGCCTGAGCAGCTTTAACATAAATTTAAACGCGTTTATATAATCTACTGGTAATTTCATGTAATTGATGGATTTTTAGAAGCTATCCAGTCCAAAGTGGTGGTGCTGGCCCAAATCAAAAAAATCACATTTGTATGGGCAACTTGCGCAGCGCAAACAAATTCTGCACAACCAGCTCAGACACTTCGCAGATAAAACGCGTCACTTTCCTGAAAGGGTTAGTACGAGCTAGCCTGAATAGACTTAGTGTGACGCGAAAATCGGAGGACGCGTCTGAGTTTACGGAGTACTGAGGCAAGTTCTGATGACCGCTTTTAAGGGACTTACCTAGGTAGGAAGCACTGTTAGCAGACTAACCGCATGCGGCTAGTATGTACTACCTTCTTGGGGATTGGTGCCTTGGCATTCTTAGCCCATCCATTTAGATGTTCCAACCATCCTCCGTACTCCGTAGTTACGGAGTACTCCACGGGTAGAATTCAACAAGGTTCGAAGGGTAATGACCGTAATGTGCGACGCAAAATTTCAAGTCCATGGATTTCTACCTATCTACTCCGTACGGAGTATGCTCTTCAGCTGTTCATCCTAACATTATTGAGATTTGATCTGTGGAAAGTTTTCTCCTTTAAATGACAATCCTACATAATCAAATTCTGTACCTTCTCACTCCATGCACTTACATGATACTCTTTATTCCCCTATAGAGAGTACGGAGTAAACAAGTCATAAAATAAAACATGATCTTACAAAATGTTATCCCGCACCCTTGTATTTATTCTGTCTTTCGTGCATTTCCCTTTTTGCTTTCAAGGTTTGCATCCTCAAAGCAATGGCAAGCGAGACAGTTCAAAGACACATACAGAAAAGAGGCAGACCTCAGAGGACTAAAGGGTCGTGCAGCTTTTAAATTATTGCAGGTAATCATTACCTTTCCTTTCTCCCTTCATGGATCTGGCAAAATGATACTCATAATTGTATAGATTGACAATCACTACCGTATATTCAAACCTGGGCAGACAGTTGTTGACTTGGTACTCAGTTGCGATGGAGCTTGTTCATGGTGAGGTTGCTGACAGCATCTTTCAGGGTTATGCTCCTGGTTCTTGGTCCCAGGTGAGCATCTCCATTAGCATAGTTATGTTGTCAGTCTCTAATGGTCGCTTGTAGATTGCGGTTGACTTAACACAGCCGAATGGCCGAGTCCTCGGAATTGATATCATACCCGCCCAACCACCTAAAGGTGTCTCCACAATTCAGGGGAATTTTTTTTCCCTTCGGATTCAGAATTATGTGCGGGAGTTCCTTCGAAATCCGAATAGGGGTAGGCCCCGCCGGGAGGAATTCTTCTCCCTGAAAAATATTGAAGAATCTACAACGGACGGCCCAGTGAAAAGTTCCGCACCAGGATATGTCGATCGAGAAAGAGATGCCAGCGGTCTTAATATCAAAGAATTTAACCTGGACATTTTGCCTCCGGCAGCAGGTGGGGACGGGACTGTTGATGTTGTTCTAAGTGACATGTCCGCTCCCTGGCACTTAGCTACTGCTCATTGGAAACGAAGCCTTAGTGACCCGTATAATAGGATGATGAATACAAGCGGGCTGACTTTTCGGGATCACACCCAGAGCATGGTATGAGAAATAAAACGGTATTTGTAAAAGTCCGAGGATTTGCTCACGATAAATAGGATCTTTGTGGCGCAGCTCTGAAATTCAGCTTCGACGTACTAAAGCCGGGAGGACACTTCGTTTGCAAGTTTTATCAAGGGACAGAAGATCAAAAATTTGAATCCTGTTTAAAATCGCTTTTCCAGAGGGTGTACAGGGAAAAACCAGAGTCGTCGCGAAAGGTTTGAATGTCAACCCGAAGTGCACGTTTAGCTCGAAGCTAAGAGCCATAGGAGTCCAAAGAAGCGTATTTTATCGGGCTCAAACGCAAGAAAGATGCCGTCGAGTCAGATGCCGTGTTCTAACAGAATCAAACCGACTTAAGTTGCCATCGCCCAGAGAGAACTATTTCGCTTGGTGCCAAACCCCCTTCTCGGATCTTATAGATTCCATATATCAAGGGCAGGCCTTCTGTTGAAGTTTAAGTTGATGATTTTGGGATCGAAAAGAATTCTGCGGGCTTCCTTACCCCAAATTATAAATGAAATATCTTGCTTTAGATTGGAGGCAATGATTCGAACAGGTTGTCTTAGATGCAATTATTCTTTTTCTAAACTTTTGCTTCACAGTGCCATTACCAAAAGTCTCCATAAGATTTGGAAATCAATTAAGAGTCAAAGTAGGAACAGGATGTTCATCTTGTGTCGTGTTTAGTTGAATGTAAGTTAGTTTGCCAACAAAGCCACAGGCCCAGCAAGGTCCTGGAAAGGATATTCAGGTGAGGAGTCATCCTCCTGTTGAAGATACTCATGTCTATACGCGCCGAAAGTAGTTCGAATCCGGTCACTAAAACACTGTTGTTGGACTATGACATTTTTAAGAGTGAAGCTGGCTGCCAGACATCGGTAACAAAAGACAACTCTTTTCGATACATTTTCTATCCCGCCGATATCGCCGCTTTAAGGGTGAAAACTGCTTCTGCTGTGACTCAGATTCCCAATTCTTCCTTGAGATTTCAAGGTCCTCACATGGATCAAGCAGCGCTTGTTCGCGTTTTGACCCAAGGATCCGGCGTTTCTTCACTGCTCCCCGACCCATCCTGCAAACGGTCGATTGCAGCTGTTTGTCCAGATGTAAGCTTAAAATCTCATTCTTCTGTGCAGTTAATAAACCATCGTTACTTTCGATGTTCTTTACTTGTTGGCCCGGACCCTTTGTGGTTGAACGAACCGTCGGTGCTTGAGCAGGCGGGTTGTGACTCTCAATCCCTTGAGTACTCAACCTCGGGGCAATGCTCTGCTCTCTAAGTACGGCGCTAAGATCAAAGTCGTCAGAGGTCATATGAACGTTGTTATCGGCATTGGATCGGTTGAGGAAAGGTGTAACGGAGAACATTGACTTATCGCCCGGAAGTGCGGAGGACTTTTTAGCCTTTTGACGAGAGTTTGCTCCCCCCGGGGTAGCGATTGTCATACGAGGTCGGAGGAGCACGGAATTTGCCAGAAGTCCTTGACGCTCTGTTTCCTTCGAAGCGACCAGATCTTTATCTCGCGCTTGATTTTGTGTTCGATTTTCCGCTTGAATCTGCTGTACCTTCTCATTTGGGATGTATGGCTTAACTTTCAGCTCATCCAGATTGTTTTGAAGAATTGTGATCCTGTCAATTTCTGGTTTCAGTCTCTGCTCCAGGTTGTCCCGGTAAGGGTTCTGTTTCCAAGCTTCATGTTGGAATCCGTAGGGATTTTGGTCGGTCCCACCCTCATTAAAGCCCGGGTTTCTCTGTTGAGCACGATGCACAACCTGACTTCGGTTTCTGAGCTCGACCTCTGGTAGTGCAATGCCTCTTTGTAGGGTCAGCTGTTCTGGCACAACCATTAGCATTCTACAGCAGCAACTGCGACAAGTGTAGTATTAGCGACCTTGCGTCTTGCATTGCATAAAAAATGGCGTTCTGTCCTGAATTTTATGGATGCTTGCAAATATCGCTTCAAGAGAGGTGCTTGTCATCATGACAAGCATCGCAATTTGCTTACGAGTACCAAAACAAAATGTCGCGCACCTTAAGGTTCTTTATCTCTCCGCATTTGGTTCGGAGAATGGTTTGGAGCTGGACAAGACTTGATTGCGCATATTGCAGCTGTTGTTCAGCATTGTAGAATCGTGTCCGCGTGTTCTGAAGCTCACATGATGTGAACTCAAGTCTTTCCGACAATACATCTCGGTCATCATCCGCAAGGCATTTAAATGTATCCGATAAGCGATGATTGTCTTCAATGATGACAGCCGCAAGCTGACTCATGGCCTTTTCATATTCCAATTCAAGCATCAAAAGGTGGGGAGACATACACTAGAACAGGAAGTTTTAGTAAAGGCAGGTACATACAGGAGAACGATACCTTTACCTTAGAATGTTGAAAAGCATGGTCCTCTTGGTGTATCATCTTTATTGGAGTAACATACTGTTTACTCTTCCACAAGCACAAAGCACATTGCCTTCGGCGAACTGCTTTTTTACAGAGAGACTTGGCGTAGGATGCAAACATTGAAAACATTGCAAACATAATCTTTTCTTTCTGTTGTGGCACCCTAGCCCTAAGTGGTTAGCATGTCCCCTTTAGGCTCAGCACATTGGCATTCTCAGCACTACATTAGCCTGAGTATAGCAAGACACTCTTTTAAGGGGTTCCTCACAGCCTCACTGTTAGATTTTTCAATAAATCAAATCTCATGCTCTAACAGGTTATGAGCTCTCAAATTAACTATTTTCCACTTTATAAATCTATTTATTATCATATTAAGCAATAAGAATCACTTCAAAGCACATATTCACAGTTGGAACAGTTAAATTAACAAAGAATTTATTGAGTTAGTTAACTAACACTCAATTCACTACTGAAAAATTTTGAACAAAACAGATTTCAGAGATACTCACTAATTTTTCAAGTTGAAAATTCTCATGAAGTAGTAGGCTGGTATCTGGTTCTGGGTCAGGATTTCATTTCCCATGACCCTTCAGACTTGGTCCCAACACCAGCAGCTTGAAACTCTTCCAAGCTGAGATTCAAGATCACTCATCCCATTCCATCACAGGTTGGGAATTCTCTTCTCTTCTCTATAAGAGCATGATGGGAAAATCCATCCCATAAACAGTATTGATAAAGAAATCTCATGTTCCTCCCCTCCCATTATGGGATGGGACCAGTACGGGACTGGGAGCTCATGTCATCTAATGAGAGAGCTCAAATTGACCAAGTTATGCTAGGAGTCTTACCAAATTTTGTTACTTTTTAGTATTCTAGAAATTTAGAGAGATACAAACATATAAGCAATAGGAATCTAGTAAGATTTGTGTGTGTAGAATTCTAGAAATTAAACATGTAAGTGATAGAAATCTAGTGAGATTTGTGTGTGTAGAGTTCTAGAAATCAAACATATAAGCAATGAAATCTAGTAGTGAGATTCATGTGTGTAGAATACTAGAAATTGTTAGACACTCAATCTAAATGCTAGGGAAATGAATTCTATTGCTGTACTAGATAGCTAAGTAAACAAAATACTAAAATAATTGACAGAAATGAAATACAGAACAGAAGCTGTTTATATACAAATTCTGATGCTGAAGACTTCTTCTGATTCAGAAACTTCAGTTTCATTTCAACAAGTTTTATTTTGTGAGATTTCTGTAAAAACAAGAAGAATAACAAAAATACTAGCTGTGTCAAAGAATGAAAATGATCAAGAAAAGAAAGAGAATAAAAATATGAGAAGATTAAAGAAAAGAAGAATATCAAAAAGAATAAAGAGAATGAAGATGATAAAGAGAATGAAGTCAATAAAGATAATAAGAATGATAAAGAGAATAAAGATGATAAGAATGATAAGAAAAATAAGAATACAGAAATCAGAATCAGATTCTCACATCACTTCTGCAAAAAAATTAAACATGCTCTCATGCTGCTAAATTATCTATTTTTTCATTCAGAAAATTATCATTCAATTTTCAACTTCTTATCTATTTATTCAATTATTTTGATAAGTCAGCTTTGAGAGAATTTACCAAATAAGAGTCTCTTACTTTATGTGAGTATTCTTTCATATCATGAACAGAATATCATGCAGTATCTGAATCAAATTCTAATTATTTAACATGATATTAATACTTTTCTTGATGTATTTGACTAGTCAATATCTTGTTCATTTCTCATTTATTTTTATTATTAATTTAAACAGATTCAGAAAAATTCTTGCTTTAATCAGAAAATAAATTATTTACAGCTTATTTTTTCATTCAGAAAATTATCAT
>LJPH01000723.1:0-11527 GCA_001430925.1 Byssoonygena ceratinophila
GGGGGACGGGGGGGGGCAAGATCTTTGGCTGAAGCTGGGAAGGTCGCTCTACATATATGTTATGGGGAGCAGTCCCATGAGCAGCCCCATAACAAGGGTTATTCGCAGTCTACTGACGGTATTATAAAAATCCAAAATGGCAATTGGAATCGCAGACAGTGCGTCAGCTTCTCAAGTTGAGATCCCCAAAACCTGTAAGGCGGGCGTGGTCCATAATGAAGGTCCGGATTTCATCTTGAAAGTCGAAGATGTCCCGGTTCCGGAGCCTGGTGAGCAAATTTCCTCTCTACAACTCCTTAAAAGGAGCGCACGATCGTCTGACGGATACTAGGGCCCGATGAAGTGCTCATAAAACTGAACATCACTGGGCTCTGCTATTCCGACATTCACTTCATGCTTGGTGACCTGGGAACGCCTACCATGGGCAGTAACAACGTCCGATCCCCCGGCCATGAAGGTGCCGGCGTCATTGTCAAGGTGGGCTCCAATGTGAAAAACTGGAAAGTGGGCGACAGAGCAGGTGTGAAGCCGATGTGGGATACATGCGGCTCTTGCGATTTGTGCTGGGGTGATAAAGAGACGTACTGTCCCAAGTCTGTCTCCACAGGTCTACAGGTTGCCGGAACATATCAGCAATATATCACGAGCCCCGCGAGATACACAACGCCGATTCCAGACGGCGTTCCCGACGAAATCGCCGCCGTAAGTTTCCAACAAGGAAGTTTTACCTGCTGCAGTTATTCACGCTGATACTCTTTTTGATTCTGCATTTAGCCCATTATGTGCAGCGCCTCAACCGTTCTGCGCAGCCTTGAGGAATCCAAGCTCCGGCCGGGTGACTGGGCAGTCTTTCCGGGAGGCGGTGGTGGTGTTGGCATCCAGGGCGTACAACTCGCCAGGGCCATGGGGATGCGTGCCATTGCCATTGACACTGGTGACTCAAAGAGGGAACTGTGCTTGAAGATGGGTGCTGAACACTTTGTTGACTTTCGCGTGAGCAAAGACGTCGCCAAAGAGATTGTGGAGCTATGTGACGGTATCGGTGCTCATGCCGTCTTTGTGACGGCGCCTCAGGCCTACAAGGACGCCCTCTCTTTCGTTGGCAGCCGCGTAGGGGCTAAGATCATGTGTATCGGTCTTCGTAAGTCTCCTGGCCGCAAAAAGGGCAAACGCCGATTCTGACCTGTAGACCAGCGTCGGCAAGTGAACTTGTGTTGGGTGCACATCCAGCACAGTTCGTTTTCAAGAATCTGTCAATCGTGGGAACGCTGGTCGGGTCAATGAAAGACACTGCGCGAGCACTCGACTTTGCCAAACGCGTAAGTTAAGACTCAATATCTAGTTTGAATAGGCCGCGCACTGACGGAATTAGGGACTCTTGCAACCAATCTATGAGAAATGGCCAATTGCCAGGATGCCCGAAGCCGTCGAGAAGCTGCGACAGGGACAAGTCGCCGGGCGATATGTGGTCGACTTCAACGCATAACCAGATACCTCTGTTCTTAATTGCATGTATGTCCAGAGTACGGAGAATGTATGTACTAGTCGCGGATGACTCCACTTGCAAGTGTAGAGAGAGCCTCGGGTGGATGTTCCAAGTCACCCCACGTGAATAGAAACTCGGAGTATACCCATGCCTGCTCTCTTCTAGAATTTCTAGAACACGAAGATGAGGCTCCGCTTTTTGAAACTGTTGGGGACAGATAATTTGAAAGTGCCCTGTATCATGAGTAGGTATTGCGTTGGCTTCACGTGAAGAACGGATGAGAGTCTGATATCCGGACAGCAGCAACCAATATTTGTATTCATCAAGACCAAATATGATGAGAGAACGAAGTCGTGGTCTAGATTCAACGCTCGATTGTCAAATAATAAAAGGAATAAAAAGAAAAAGGGCGCAAGGTGCATGTATGTACATACATACTGTTACATGACTGCTGCAGGGGAGAGGCGCCAGTGCCGAGCGCGATTGGCAAAGCAATGATACCATGGTGTCACAGCAATTGTTGAGCTGCAATGGCCTCGAGCCGTGAACCAAACAAACAGCAGTGACAGAAAAGAAAAGAATTGATCCAGACACAATAGAGAAAGCAAGCAATTCTTCTGATAACAGTAAAGCTGCCAGGCTGCAAGGGAATGAAATGGATGAGATGGGGTGAATTTGGATGAGAATAACGTGACTGCGAGCCGAGGGACCAGGGCGGAAGGCGGTGGGGGGTCGGTGACGTTGAGGCGGCAGAATAGGAAAAAAAACAAAACAGACAAAACAGACAAACAAGACAAAACGGTCATAAGGCTGATACAGCGAGAACAAGACGGAGAAAACAGGGAATCAGCAGGAAGATGTAATCTGTAATCTGTAATCTGTATATCAAAGTGCCTGTATGTAACTGCTCGTACTGTACGGTCGTGAATCATGATCTGCTCTATCAAACTCAACAGCAACCGGGCGTATGACGCCATGCTTACCAAAACACAGCTCCCCAACAGTATCAATCTAAGCCCAAACAGGCATCTACCTCGGGGCGGCCGAGCTCTCCCATTGGCCAATGGCGTCTGTCTCGTTGTGTATTGCTTGGTTTCCCAACAAACCAAGGAAAAGGAAAAAGACCAAAGTTACCGTTCCAATTCCCTCTGTGGACAAAGCCCACTTCCGCTCCGGAACCTGCTGTCGATTACACTCACTACATACATCACCGATTGCCTCCATTCCTCCTCCCTCTCTTCTCTTCTCTTCTTCTTCTTCTTCTTGATCATGGCCTTCTCCTGCCGTCCTCCCTTTCTGTCTCCATCTTATTCTTCCTCGTTGATCCCTTTATAGCGCTTTTCTAGTCCACAATTCAGTATTAACACACTATATACAGAACCATAAACAAAGCGATCCCTGGTTGCATCCTCTGGTCTCGGATCGCTTGGAACGGCTAATCCATTCAATCGCCATCGCTCTCACATTAAGCTTATACCCAGAGCATGCGTGGATCATCACGCCGATGATGATCTAATCCACTTGCGCCTCCCAAGATCGAGACAAACAATCGCATATCAACCAACATTAAAAGCCTCTTGTCGTTCTTCCTCCTGTTCTCTTATCGCCTCGTCAATAGATATATCACTTTTTCTTTCCCGTACGTCGTCGATTACTTACCCTGCAAGCATGGGCCTCTTCCGCTCCTCAGAGAGGCCCGATGTGCCTTCAGTCCATTTCGGCCTCCCTCCACGCTCATTCTTCGCATTCCCTCCCGGCCCGCAGCCGAAAACCGTCCCCGCTCCTTATACTGAACGATCCTGGCTGCAGCCGTTCAACATTCCGCCAAAGCTGTACAACGATGCGTTGAAAGTGCAAGTTCCCATCACCATTGCCCTGGTGTACGCTGCCACTGTCGTCTTCATGAATCTCATCAACAAAATGAGAGGTAATAAAGCTTGGGCAATAAGCAAGACCAGACCGTTCCGCTTGTTTGTCATTTTGCATAATGTGTTCTTGGCAATATACTCGGCATGGACCTTTTTTGGCATGCTGAACGCTTTCCGGGAGTCTTGGCCCGCTCGGTCGGAAATGCATGGCAACGGCGTGGTTGATGTAGTCGATGCCTTTTGCAAAATCAACGGCCCTCGGGGTCTCGGGAATGCCGCAGTGTACAACACGACCTCCGACTCGTGGCAGATTTTCAACCCTGAATACAAGTTAGGTCCTGGAAACGTCCCCGATCCGATGGACGTGGGAAGACTCTGGAACAAGGGTCTCGCCTTCTTTGGCTGGCTTTTCTATCTTTCCAAGTTTTATGAAGTTTTAGATACCGTCATCATCCTGGCGAAGGGGAAGAAAAGCTCTACCTTGCAAACTTACCACCACGCCGGTGCCATGATGTGTATGTGGGCCGGCATCAGGTACATGGCATCTCCAATCTGGATCTTCGCCCTCGTCAACTCGGCCATCCACGCGCTCATGGTACGACAATTTCGCCCGTCCTCCCACCCCCTTTGCAGTAGATGCACCTGTGCACAAGAAATGCTGACGTCTTTTCCATAGTACACCTACTATACCCTGACCGCGCTCGGTGTTCGTGTTCCCGTTCGCATCAAGAAGTCTTTAACCACGACGCAGATCCTGCAATTTATTTTTGGTACTGCTCTTGCCGCCAGCCACCTCTTCATATATTACTCTATTCCGTTTCCCGTCCCCCACACCGTCACTCTCCGCCCCCTGGCATCTGTCTTACCTTCTGTCGCTGCGGTCGCCAACGCTACCCAAGCCGGGGTGGGCTCGTGGCTGAAGAAGCTTGCACTCCGTGCCGCCGGCCATGAAGGCGTGGCTGAGAACATCCCCAACGCAAATGGCACTCTGTTCGGACCGGACGGCGTCCAGGCGGCTCAAGCAACCCTGGACAGGCGGGAGATCCGCTACACTATGGAGCCGAGAACTTTCTCGTGCATGGATACCAACGGACAGGCATTTGCCATTTGGCTCAACGTATTTTATCTTTTGCCCTTGACCTGGTTGTTTGCACGTTTCTTTATCCGGTCATATCTCCGCCGCACCGAGGCTGCAGGCAAGCGGTTAATGGCCAATGGGCATGCTGCGGAAAGAGCAGGATTCGATGCGCTCAGAGGCGTCACCCGTGAGATTCAGAATGCCGTCATTGAGATGCACGGCGATGGGAACGGCACGACAGACAACGAGTCGGGAAAGTCAGGAACCAGCACGCCACATCCCGAAGCGTACGAGGCAAACATCAACAAGGTGATGAACCAGAAGCAATCTCGGGCCGAAGGACGGGACAGCGCAACCACCAAGCACCCAGTGGGCGTGAAGGTTGCAACGGGCGACAAAGTGGTTTCTCCCACCCCCACTGACCCGACCGCATATGAAGCGAACATTGAAGATATAATGACACGGAAACAGCAAACGGTGGATGACAAGAGTCACCGCACGGCCAGCCACCCGGAGGCGCCGCATGTATCTCACAGCAGCAAAGAGGGGATTCGCACTCCATTGGACGAAAGAGGGTACGAAGCGAATGTGGAAGATGTGATGTCCCGGCAACAGAAGAAGGTGGAACAGGAGGCCTCGAAGACCAAAGAAAAGCCATCCGAGTCTCCATGGGTTCCAGTCCGTGGGAGCAAGGCGTGGAACAAAAAGGCAGCGAAGAGCGCAACGCCTTCGCCGCCTGTTAAAAACAGTGATGGGGGATTCGACGTCCTGGCTGATGAGAGCGAGGAGGTTTTGAGCGAAGTACAGCAACCTGAGTAAGAGTGGAGGATGGAACAGAGGAGGAAGCGCGAAGTGATATCCATGTTGGCTTTCTACATTGTTTCAGTTCCGGCAATTGGGAAACAGGAAAAGCGTGAGTCTCTTATAGTACTGGGAGGATTGCTTGAATCTGGAGTATCTCGGAATATGTATTTTTTATTTTTTTTTATTTTTGTTTTTTTCTTGGGAAGATCAGCCAACACATATGTATGCATCATGTCAGGGGTTTGTTTTTTGGAGCAGAGGTGAGAGGGCAATTCTTCTCTAATGTTACGGGGAGATATTATGTTTGAGTAAAACTGTCGAGGTTAAGAGTGTTGCTAGTCAATTGAGACCATTTCAAGTGTGAGTGATGATAGACCTTGAGGACTTGGAGATGATGTCAAGAGAGAGAGAGAGAGAGAGAGAGAGAGAGAGAATTGATGTGCGCTGAGTCAGGGATGCTGGCAGGTTTGGTGCTGAGTCAGCACAGGGGACCAGAGCAGCCAATCACGGGCCGGCCTGGCGACCAGCAGCGGGGCGATCGTGGTGGGGCAGGCACTAGGCCGAGCTGGGACTAGCTGGTATTGCCAGGCGGGCTGTGGTTGGCTTCCCCTATTCTTGGTACGGTACCATACCGAACCCGCGTGTCTTGGCGTGTCTTTTCTCCTCTTCAGTCGTCGTCGTCGTCTTTGGAGTGGCTGCTTGTCTCACTCTCACTTCATTCTCACTTCACTCTTCATCTTCACCTTCACCTTCACCTTCACTCTTCACCTCACCTCACCTCACCTCTTCACCTCTTCTTCTTCACTTCTTCACTTTCACTCTCTCTCTCTCTCTCTCACTCTCACTCTCACTTCTGCCCACTGCTGTCTCTTCTATCTCCCTCTCTCTCTCTCTCACTCTCTCTCTCTCTTCTTTCATCGCTGGCGTTGACCTTCATCCTCCTCCCCCTCAACCAACCCCCGTTTCCACAACACCTAATCGCCTCGTCAAAACGCCATTTCTGTTGGTCATCTGCCTTGCTTAACCACTGCCTTTCTCTCTATCTTTCTTGAATCATAATTTGCTTGTCCACCTTGGGTGCTGCCGCCACTCCTGTTTCCTTTCCACTTTTTTTTCTTTTTGGGGAGTCTTCTTCTTCTTCTTCCTTTAATATCCGTAACACGAGCTTGTGCTTTCTTGCCTTGCACCCTAACGAATCTATCGAATCGCCCTCCGTTTGAATCCCTCCCTCTGTGCCCGTCATGCGCTTTCGCCGTGGTTGAAGGTCTTGTCCGCTCGGGGCCTTGTCTCATCGTCCATTTGTTTTGTTACATTTCACGTCTTGGTGAGTCCCTTTTTTTTTTTTTCCCGCTGTTCATGCGACCTGTCCCCTTCCAACCACTCTCCTCTAACCCCCTATCGAAATTTCCGACTTCTCGAAGCTGTATTTCGATCAGTGCATCCATGCAGATGACCTGAGCATAATTTATATACATTCTTTTTTCTTTTTTCACTGTTGACTGACTTGCTTGGTTGATCCTGATAGCTTTCTCAACTCGGTCTTCTGCTTCATCCTCTTTAGATTTCTTTAAGCGTCCGGAGATCTTTCGACTTGGGACTCTCACTTTGATCCACGCTCGCTCGCTCCCCTCTTTTTACGACTCTGCAAGCACGCCTGTCAACCATGGCCGCATTGGTTCAAACCATTCCTCAGCAAGCCACTACAATCACTTTGCTTCAACCTCGTCCCGCCTCTTCGTCCGGCACCACGCAATTGCAGTCTCAGCAGCAGCAACAGCAACACCTTCAAATGGCTCGAAACACCCAGCACCACCGGCAATCCTATAGTGGCGTCGGTCCCGTCACTGGCTATCGACATCCCACATCCTCGTCAACCCAACCGGTTGCTCCCTATGCCTTCACTAGCACTCCCAGTTTGGCCGTCACGGGTAAACAGCCACCGCGACCCAACACTCTCTCCCAGATAAAGGCAGATAGCTGGAGTCACTCTTCACAGACGGACCTCACCCCTGCCTACCCCGGCGTTATTCCACCTCGTGCACATTATCACCATGCTGCTGGTTCGGTATCTACTAATTCTTCGGCGTCGGTCACCTCGTCTGTCCATTCCACTCGTTCCAAGGACGACTCCGCCTTACCCTCGCGTCACGTGAAGTCTGAGCGTGCCCCTCGTCCCCTGTCCACTGTGGATTTGTCCCTTCCCCCTCTCACAATGACGTTACCTCCTGCTCCGTCCTCTTCCCCGAAGCCTTCTCCCGATCGTTACCGTCGGGGCCAGCGGCGTGCCGACCAGACTAACATCACCTTGTCAGCAAATTCAACCAACGTTGCTGCGGCCCCGCTGAGCCCCTCTGCAACACCTGATGCAGTCTTGGGTGATAAGTATCCCGCCCTGTCGTTTTCGCGACCCGAGATTCCCGAACTCAAGACGAGTTTCACTCAGCACAGCAGAAATGCTAGTGCTGACAACGTTACTACAACGGAAAAGTCTACCTCGGAGCTTGCAAAGAGATATCGACGCAGAAGCCTCGGAAGTCTGGACAACGCAGCCCTTTTGAACCTTTCGCCTCCGGAATTCTCTCCCAAGGTGAAGTCGCCTCTAGGCTCAACGGAGTCATCCCCACAGGAACGGCCGGTTTCTTCTCAATTGCAGGTTTCTGCCATTGGAGATGGTCCGGGAATATCCCCTCGTTCGTCGAGTTTGGTAGGTTCCTACACCTTTGTCTTCATGTCCAAAACTGATTATTTTCCAGGCCAACACTCAGACCGCCGCTCCGAAACATGATTCCAAACCCGTCACAACGTCACCATCACGACCTGCCGAAATGTCACTGGGCGCGAAATCCGTTACCATGAATGCAGACGACTCGCAAAAGAAGACCACAGGCAAATCCCACGATGCACCACCCTCTGAACAAAATAAATTCCAAAGCCCGGCTACCAAGCGACTCACCGAGATTTCTAAGAAAGGTGGGAAAAGCGGTAAATCGAGACTTCGAAGAGCACTCTCCTTTAGCAGTGTAGCGGAACTCCGGAATGCCTCCTCGCCTGATTCTCCAGAGATGACCCGTAAGCAACAACTCGATGAAGAGTTGGGTGCTGAGCAAGCCGCGATTGCTCAAAAGCAGGAGGCTAGTGGTCTTGGGGAAAACATCTACACGAGTCAACGACGCTTCTTCACCGGTTCCACAGATAACATCTCGGTGTCGTCCACTGCATCTTCCGCGTCAATTATGCTCCGCAAGATGGGCAAGGGCGTCAAGAGATCTACTCGGTCGCTCGTGGGATTATTTCGGCCAAAGTCTTTGCATAACGTATCCCTTGAGACTGGTCGTGAAGAGCCGATGGTGCCCCAGGTGTCCAGAGTGACGGTGGAGGCTGAGCGTGAGAGTCCGTCTCCTGCCCTCTCGGATATGCCCACCGTCAATCGAGTTATGGAGCTAGATTCGGAGGACACAACAGCCTCGGGCCAGAGTGTTGAACAAAACGACACCATTCGTTCCCGTAAGAGTATTTTGGGTGGGGATAAAGAAAGAGCCGAGATTCTGGCCGCTGTTAAAAAGGGCATCCTCAAAAGTACGCACCTCTTTCAGATTTCGACAGTGCATGAGCCCGATACTAACAATTTTCTTTTCATAGAAACTATGCCTGGTGGCTCTTCTCCAGTTATGCGCCCCTCAGAGGCACATTTTACCGAATCCCCACGCTCCAGTGTTCCCAGTACACCACGGGATGAGCGACCGCCAGGCTCTGGTCATCGCCGTACAGATTCCGTCACGATCGAAGGCGAAGATTATTTCCTTCCAGGTGGCCGCTTCAATGCTTGCCGGGCAAACAGTGCTCCAGTTTCTCCTCAGAGCTCCGGCCGGAATATATCTTTTAGCCCTAGAATTCAGTTTCATGATACATGGCCACCCGGCGAGTATGACCGTCGCGGAGAAGTTGCCACTTGTAATCGTTTGACTCCTCTTTTGGCCCAGCAGATCAAAGAGGAGCTTAATACATTCAAAATGGTATGTTTCAACGTTATGCCCGGGATTGAGAGGTGATGGACCTTGCTGACTCGCCACAGGAGATGGAAGTGCATGAATCATCCAAGGTTTATACACACTTCTTTTAACGATCCTGCATCACAGGCGGCGTTTTTGTTCCCGCAAAGCAGCTTTCTAGCGTTTTCATATGTGTACTATCCATATCTTTCTTTTTTTATTGGTCATTTTCGACACTAAGATTCGTTCCCTTGACCTCGATGTCTCTATACAACATCCTCCTTGATGACGACCCGGAAGCCTTGCCACGTTCACCATCATCCTTCACGTTTGGAGCTCTTCTATACTACGTCCTGTCGCCTTCCCCAACGACATAAAAAAAGAGACCATACACACCACTTGACTTACGACTCCCCTCACATTCACCGAAATCTAAAAAGAAGGCTCCGTTTCTCTATCCCTTTACTCCGTGTATCTCTGCTGCGTATACTAGTTATTTAATGGGCCTTGTGATCCTGCTTGCTGCCACTCTATCAGCGCCCGGTTTCCGCAATTTCCTTTTCTTTCACTTTGTCTAGCGTGGTACACTTGTTATTAACTTTTCTTTTTTTTCTAATCCATTTGGTGGGCCGAAGTATGTTTTCTTATTTCATCTTGGTTTCTTTTGCTATTTCCTTCTTGTTATAACTTCTTGTTTTCTTTATTTTATTTTTTTTCATGTCCATTACATATCTTGTCGTCTCTGCGGAGTGAGGTCTCCTATTCTATGAACTGTTTGAGTGAGAGGGTGTATTGATTAGGATTAGGATACTTTTCTCAAAAAAAATGCACTTCTGCATGTCTCCATAAACTTGATGATGATGGCCGCAAGCACGGTAAACAGAATGCTCAATCCGCCGGCTCGGCTGGGCTTCAACCCTGAAGCAGTGCTGGGGCCCTTGTAGATCGGTGTTTCACCAGAGCCATCCCCGGGGACGGCTGGGAGAGAGTGTCTCGTGCATGCCAAGGGACTGAAGTGGCCAGTTGCTGGGGCTTGATGTTTTCTTTTTTCTGTTTGTTTTTCCCTGTTGTTTCAGTTGCATTTCCAGCGGGATCATATGCACGCTGATCCTGGGAAAAGCTATCAGTGTTTTGCAGGATTCTCTGCTTTCTTTTTTCTCCAGAGGTGGTGGTCAGAAGTTTGATTGAGGAGTACGGAGTACGGAGTATGTGATGGCAGGTTTGAATGTACAGTATATTGAAGGCAGTGGAAGGCTGGCAGGGGCTGGAAATCATACAGTATAGTTACCTCTAAATTTGAATTCAAGTCAACTTGATGGCCCATCGTCTGGCAAGTAGTCTCGATGAGAATCCCGATATCTCTGAATCAGGAAGCCAGCTTTGAGGCAGAGACGAAAACCAGTGGTTGAATGCTTTCACATTTTGAAAAGGTCCCGATCGAGGGATTGTTGCGAAGGGAAGAAACAATCTCCCGTAGCTGGTCGCAAATGAAGTTCCTATCCGGTGGCCTGCTTTGGTGATGAAGGAGGAGTCAAGGAAGCCCAGCTCTGTTTGTGTTGCGTTTTTAGAGTCGCTGACGGCTGGATTTGTTGTTTACTGGGCATCTTGCCGGCAACGGTCTCAGGTTGTTGATAAAACCAAGGAGTACGGGAACCGAGAAAGTGTTGGCCTGCTTAGGAGTTTGTATGTTCAATGGACGTGCTCTCTTGGAATAAGGCCACGGAAAAAGGATTCACAAGAGATACTTTCAAAATGATTGTATGTATTGACCTAGACAATAGACGCACTACTCCGTACTCCATAGGCTCAAGAATGCTCACCACTTCTCACACAGCTCCTCCAAACTCCTCCCCACAGGCCCTCCATTCCCTCCCACAGGCCTATACACCTTCAACCTTCCCTCCACCATATCCCTCAGATCATACTCCCCCTCCGACACGAACCCAGGCACCCGCGCATTCTGCTCAATAACCTCCATCCACACCCCGCTGCCCCCAACCGCATCCACAATCGCCGTATGCTCATCAACCGCCACATTCTCCTCCCCACGCACCCTCCCCAGCATCATCTGGCGCCGGAAATGCGCCCCGCTGAGCTCCACGATATCCCCCGGCCGCACGCCCGCCGCCTGCAGGATGCCCACGCCCCGTTCCCCACGCGTTGTCGCCGCAGGAGGCACCAGCGACGCCACGTCCCACTCGAGAATCAGCCGGCCGTGCACGCGTCCCGTGCTGGGCAGCGGGGGATCGAGACCGTGTCGCAGGGCCGCGGCGCGCGCCGAGTCCAGCGCGGCGGAGGCGAG